>CM065589.1:16283224-16314026 GCA_033119425.1 Bufotes viridis | reverse complement strand
TAATTATATACAGGAGATACCCAGGTTATACCAGCATGCTCCATATCACTATATACAAGAAGATGTATAATTTATACCAGCTGTACATATACAATTATATACAGGAGATGCCCAGGTTATACCAGCATGCTCCATATCACTATATAATGTAGGCCAAGTCTCAATAATGGCCCCAAATTAATAGGAGAGCGGCCCCTAGTGGCAGGCTGAGGACTCGGACTCTCTTATGTAATGTATCCATTCACTCGCTGTATCCCTAGATCCATACATTGTATCAGAACTGTTCCTGTCTGGAAAGCATCCTGATCATGTGACCCCCAGGGGGTCGCCAGCGCGTACCGTACGGCATACCTGCATACATTATACGATATAAAGTAACTCAGCGCAATTATCTCATCATCACCAACAAACGTGAATCCCACCGACACTACAACTCCCATTATTTATCTGGAAACATAAAACCCACTTCTCAGGTTGTCGGCCGCCTCGGGGCTTCTCCTCGACTATTAGAAATCATTTCCATATAATTAACACCGGTGGAAATTTTGGACGGATGTCGCCCTGATTAGCGGAAACGGACCTAGACGCAATCCCACGTGTCTATAAGAAGGGGGCGATAGCTATGAGGACTGTGGGGCGCAGGGTGCGGACAGCAGCACAGAGGATTTCTAAGAAGCTCTGATTATATAAAGATTACCTCCAGGAGGTTCTGTGCTACAAACCTCACTGATAGCGTCCAACATTTAAAGGGAAAGTACATTGAAATATTATAACTACATTGCAATGACACGGATGTGCCACAGTGCCCCCCTGTGTTGTCAGGTCAGACTGTGAACTTTTCAGGAGGTAACTGGTACTTCGCGCCTCCCTGTGCATAGTGGGGGGCTAAAGTCAACTGGCAATGGGCCACGGAATGGTGGATCAGCCTACAAATGATAGACAAGAAAGCAGCACAGCTCTGTTACAGTGTGTCAGTGCAGGTGACATGTATCAGTGTGGAGTCCAGACTGGATACAATTGTAGCAAACCCTCACCTGTGTGATCAGGACTAAGATAATGGGCTTCTCCAGGACATTTATAAATCTGGGAGAAGAAAGGGGATTATATGGAGGATCCAGCACCGATCCGGCAACTCCTACCGGTCTTTGCTCCTGTCCTGCAGCGATGAGTCTTGTATCAGATGTTGAGAACTGATGAAAATCTGGGAAATACACAATATAATGGGTGGTATATGGCAGATGGCGCCAGCAGGGGGTGCACGTCGTCAGGAGGTGTCCTGGGTAGAGTTGAGCGAACTTCTGTTTTAAGTTCAGCGTCCAAAGTTCGGTTTCGGGTTATCCAAGCATCCCGTTATGGATTCCGCTACCACGGACCATAACGGCATTTGGAATCCATAAGGGGATTCTTCAATGAACCCGAACCTTGAACAACACAGAGGACCTGGGGTGATGTCACCATCATGTGATCAGTGCAGGGGGCGTGGCACAGTACTGGATCACCTTTTATCCAATCCAGTACTGAGCCACGCCCCCTGCACTGATCACATGACGGTGACGTCACCCCAGGTCCTTCACCCCGTGTTCCAAATTCCATTATGGTCCGTGGTAGCGGAATCCATAACGGGATGCTTGGATAACCCCAACCCGAACTTAAAACAGAAGTTCGCTCAACTCTACTCCTGGGGTGTCTAGAATCTGGGATGCTCAGGAGTATAGGAGATTTTGGCTGCACCTCGTGCCTCTCGTGATGTACAGTGTGTCTGCCCCAGGATGAGACACTTGTCACTGCCTCTTGGAGGCGCTCTCCCTGCTGGTGTAACCTCAGGCGTCCTTGTTTGGCAGCCCCCGAGTCCTTGCAGGGTTCACCTTCTGCCACAAGCCTCGAGGAACATCCCAGTCCCAAAATCTCCACGCAAACACTTCCAGACTCCAGAACGTGGCAGATCTCCGAGAGTCGTCATTGAGCAAATCAGCGCTAATGAGTTGTATGGAAACCATGATCATCTGCTAATCCCCGACATAAACACTCCGGTTACCAGCCGGCGGTCTGCCACATTTATATCCCACCCTACCAGAGCTCAGGATACAGAGATGGCTGCAGACACAGGACCCACCCAAATCTAACAGCCCAGGATGTGAGGAACCATTAAATCCACATAGTACACAGCATTATATTATACTCCAGAGCTGCACTCACTATTCTGCTGGTGGAGTCACTGTGTACATACATTACATTACTTATCCTGTACTGATCCTGAGTTACATCCTGTGTTATACCCCAGAGCTGCACTCACTATTCTGCTGGTGCAATCACTGTGTACATACATTACTTATCCTGTACAGATCCTGAGTTACATCCTGTATTATACTCCAGAGCTGCACTCACTATTCTGCTGGTGCAGTCACTGTGTACATACATTACTTATCCTGTACTGATCCTGAGTTACATCCTGTATTATACTCCAGAGCTGCACTCACTATTCTGCTGGTGCAGTCACTGTGTACATACATTACTTATCCTGTACTGATCCTGAGTTACATCCTGTATTATACTCCAGAGCTGCACTCACTATTCTGCTGGTGCAGTCACTGTGTACATACCCTACATTACTTATCCTGTACTGATCCCGAGTTACATCCTGTATTATACTCCAGAGCTGCACTCACTATTCTGCTGGTGCAGTCACTGTGTACATACATTACTTATCCTGTACTGATCCTGAGTTACATAATGTATTATACCCCAGAGCTGCACTCACTATTCTGCTGGTGCAGTCACTGTGTACATACATTACTCATCCTGTACTGATCCTGAGTTACATCCTGTATTATTCTCCAGAGCTGCACTCACTATTCTGCTGGTGCAGTCACTGTGTACATACATTACATTACTTATCCTGTACTGATCCTGAGATACATCCTGTATTATCCTTCAGAGCTGCACTCACTATTCTGCTGGTGGAGTCACTGTGCACGTTACATTACTTATCCTGTACTGATCCTGAGTTACATCCTGTATTATACTCACAGAGCTGCACTCACTATTCTGCTGGTGCAGTCACTGTGTACATATATTACTTATCCTGTACTGATCCTGAGTTACATCCTGCATTATACTCCAGAGCTGCACTCACTATTCTGCTGGTGCAGTCACTGTGTACATACATTACTTATCCTGTACTATATCCTGAGTTACATCCTGTATTATACTCCAGAGCTGCACTCACTATTCTGCTGGTGGAGTCACTGTGTACATACATTACATTACTTATTCTGTACTGATCCTGAGTTACATCCTGTATTATACTCCAGAGCTGCACTCACTATTCTGCTGGTGCAGTCACTGTGTACATACATTACTTATCCTGTACTGATCCTGAGTTACATCCTGTATTATACTCCAGAGCTGCACTCACTATTCTGCTGGTGCAGTCACTGTGTACATACATTACTTATCCTGTACTGATCCTGAGTTACATACTGTATTATACCCCAGAGCTGCACTCACTATTCTGCTGGTGCAGTCACTGTGTACATACATTACTCATCCTGTACTGATCCTGAGTTACATCCTGTATTATTCTCCAGAGCTGCACTCACTATTCTGCTGGTGCAGTCACTGTGTACATACATTACATTACTTATCCTGTACTGTTCCTGAGATACATCCTGTATTATACTCCAGAGCTGCACTCACTATTCTGCTGGTGCAGTCACTGTGTACATACATTACATTACTTATCCTGTACTGTTCCTGAGATACATCCTGTATTATCCTTCAGAGCTGCACTCACTATTCTGCTGGTGGAGTCACTGTGCACGTTACATTACTTATCCTGTACTGATCCTGAGTTACATCCTGTATTATACTCACAGAGCTGCACTCACTATTCTGCTGGTGCAGTCACTGTGTACATATATTACTTATCCTGTACTGATCCTGAGTTACATCCTGCATTATACTCCAGAGCTGCACTCACTATTCTGCTGGTGCAGTCACTGTGTACATACATTACTTATCCTGTACTATATCCTGAGTTACATCCTGTATTATACTCCAGAGCTGCACTCACTATTCTGCTGGTGGAGTCACTGTGTACATACATTACTTATCCTGTACTGATCCTGAGTTACATCCTGTATTATACTCCAGAGCTGCACTCACTATTCTGCTGGTGCAGTCACTGTGTACATACATTACTTATCCTGTACTGATCCTGAGTTACATCCTGTATTATACTCCAGAGCTGCACTCACTATTCTGCTGGTGCAGTCACTGTGTACATACATTAAATCATTAAGTACGGAGTGGAGAAGTGCAGGAATTTGGCAGCAGAGCCTTTAGATACTCTGCGTGTAAGGGGGTGCTCTGACACAATGATGGGTGTAGAAGGGCAGCAGGAGACAAGCCACGTGGAGCCGGTCACTTGCTACAAGGGTTTATGTGCTGTGGGTTAATTCACACAGGATAGAAAAAAATACACGGCTCAGCAGAAGGCAGTATCACACGTGATAGGATTAGATACACAACTCTACAGACAGTATCACACATTATATAGGATTAGATACACGGCTCAGCAGACAGTATCACCATTATATAGGATTAGATACACGGCTCAGCAGACAGTATCACAAATTTTATATAGGATTAGATGCATAGCTCAGCAGACAGTATCACCATTATATAAGATTAGATACACGGCTCAGCAGAAGGCAATATTACACATTATATAGGATTAGATACATAGCTCAGCAGACAGTATCACACTATATAAGATTAGATACACGGTTCAGCAGACAGTATCACACATTATATAGGATTAGATACGCGGCTCAGAAGGCAGTATCACACTTTATATAGGATTAGATACACGGCTCAGCAGAAGGCAGTATCACACATTATATAAGATTAGATACACAGCTCAGCAGAAGGCAGTATCAAATATTATATAGGATTAGATACATGGTTCAGAAGACAGTATCACACATTATATAGGATTAGATACACATCTCAGCACAAGACAGTATCACACATTATATAGGATTAGATACACGGCTCAGCAGACAGTATCACACATTATATAGGATTAGATACGCGGCTCAAAAGGCAGTATCAAACATTATATAAGATTAGATACACGGCTCAGCAGACAGTATCACACATTATATAGGATTAGATACGCGGCTCAGAAGGCAGTATCACACATTATATAAGATTAGATACACGGCTCAGCAGACAGTATCACACATTATATAGGATTAGATACACGGCTCAGCAGACAGTATCACACATTATATAGGATTAGATACATGGCTCAGAAGGCAGTATCACACATTATATAAGATTAGATACACGGCTCAGCAGACAGTATCACACATTATATAGGATTAGATACACGGCTTAGCAGCGCTCTGTGTATTTCTCTGCGGCAGATATTAACCCCTTACTTCCTGGGCTGCTCTGCACATTGTATGGGGCCTGTGGATATTGATGAGCGCCCGCCCCCGTTGCGGTGATTCTGGCGATTATATCAGCGCTCTGCTCTGCTATTAATAAGCCGGTAACGAACTCGCTGCACCGCCGCTGTGGCCGCCATATATTACCGCTATAAAACGCTCTTTACACCTGAATCAATAGTAAAATTGCAGGAAAGTGCAGATGAACAGATCGTTAAGCTCCAGTACATAAAGCGCGGCGTGTAATAAGAGCCCCCGGCGCACTCTGCATCTTAATAACAGAACCTTATTTCCTGGCCCCGGGGCCCCCACTGATGTTCATGCTGAGTCTGAATGATGAGATCGGGCACTGACACACCTGTCCATGAATATGTATAATGTGTGGGTAATGATACATATCTCAATACGCTCTACTGATCTGCATCTCCACCATGCTTTACACTGCAGTTGATCCAGCGACCAGCAGTAAGTAGGGGGGGGGACACACATTCATTTTACAGTGCATCCCAGCCCACACCAGGTCCGCAGATTGTCAATGAATGGATGCAGTCGGACATGTATTCCAATGACACTCCAGCTTACTGACGGTCTCCAAACCCAGAGACCTGAAATAGACGAAAAATACAAATCCTGCTCCCTAGGTGCAACGTTTGATCAATTTGGCACAAATTGCACCGACACAGACTCAAACAAAACTCCTTTTAGAAAAAATCTTTATACAGTGATTGACAGAAAAAATACCGCACTGACAGACAAATGTCGGATTACTGCAAAACCCGTCCTGCAGTTATGATTCGTTCCGCATTCGTTCGTCACCAATCGCTATAAATCAGGTATAACCCGGCCGCTCTGCCTAATTATATGCATCCCACTTGGTGGCCCAATCTCAAGGAGCAGGGAGACTGCAGGGGCAGTGCAGGGAGACTGTAGGGAGAGGGTATCGCCGTTGCTATTAAATTCTAGTGCACCAACATTCATAGTTTAATCCATTCTGTAAGTACTGTACTGTACCGTATTATAGGCAGATGTAATTTATCGCCTTCGACATCACTTTGCAAGGCACCAAGATTCATAACTAATCTCTTCTGTTAGCTGTGGAATTGGGCTAGGGCTACATGATGACACATAGGGCACAACTACACTGCGACATGTGACGCACCAATGTCACGCAACAATTTTTATAATGATAAGCTATGGTGTTGCACTGCAACTGCAACGCAACAGTCGCAGAAAAATCTATCTTGGATGGTCAGTATTTGGTCAGTGTTTTGCATCAGTATTTGTAAGGCAAAAACAGCAATGGGTCCAAAACAGAGATAAAAGGTACTGGAATTATTTGCATGTCTTCTGTGTTTTGGACCCACTCCTGCTTTTGGCTAAAAGAACTATAAGAAAGTATTAGCTACAATGAATTTGGGTCGAGTTGTTGGAGTGATTTGCGTGGTTCATTCCGATAACGACTCTTCTCCTGTATGGCGATAATCCAGCTGTCAGGCTTTATCCATCCACCAAGCTCAGCACATCTGGTTTTAACCCAAATACAAGTACTTATTTGACACCAGGCGGTCAGCATTCAGCATCTTCGAGGGCCAAGTGGTGTTCAGCACTAAGTGTTCTGTGATGTTATAACATGTCCGGGCCCGTACACACTGCACAGAAGGGATGGCCGCGTGTCTACCTATTGCTGATGGGTGCAGTTTACCCGCTTAACATCGTTCGTCATAGGGATCGGGGATTATAATACTGGAGCCGACTCATTTATCTGGTAAAAGACTAATGTTTTCAGTAAATGAATAATTTTTCAGATAAAAGGATAATTTTTCCGACAAAAAAAAGATGATCAACTCGTGGACAACTCCGCTGGGCGAAGAATCAATTTATTTGCACTGCCCACAGGCTGTAATACTGAATCACAGTGACTGTTTGGCTAAGAGAAGCTGTTGAATATCAATGTGGACGCGCCACAAACAGTAGAATGAGACGGGTGTATCACCCCAGTTTGTTAATCAGTGCCTAATAAAATTGCTTATCTATTAATTAATGTGTCTATCTATAACAGAACAGGTGTTGATACGGAGTCTGATGCACAGTACAACTATGTATAACTGAACAGATTAATTATATTCCGTGCAGCAGATTAACTAGATAAATGCGCCTATATATTAGACCGCCTGTTGACACTGAGTCTGATGCACAGTACAACTATGTATAACTGACCAGATTAATTATAATCGGTGCAGCAGATTAACTAGATAAACGCGCCTATATATTAGACCGCCTGTTGACACTGAGTCTGATGCACAGTACATCTATGAATACCTCAACAGATTAATTATAATCGGTGCAGCAGATTAACTAGATAAACGCGCCTATATATTAGACCGCCTGTTGACACTGAGTCTGATGCACAGTACACCTATGTATACCTCAACAGATTAACTAGATAAATGTGCCTATATATTAGACCGCCTGTTGACACTGAGTCTGATGCACAGTACATCTATAAATAACTGAACAGATTAATTATAATCGGCGCAGCAGATTAACTAGATAAATGCGCCTATATATTAGACCGCCTGTTGACACTGAGTCTGATGCACAGTACATCTATGTATACCTCAACAGATTATATATAATCGGCGCAGCAGATTAACTAGATAAACGCGCCTATATATTAGACCGCCTGTTGACACTAAGTCTGATGCACGGTATGTCTAAGCGTAACTGAACAGATAAGGATTGAATGGCGCAGCGGACGAACAAGATGTACAAGACAATTACACTCAGCTTGCATTGTCCCTGCAGTCTCCCTATGTTCAGTTCACAGTGAAATGGGCACACAAGATGAGGTTTTTATAAGGCTGTGACATCACAGGGGATCTGCTGATTGGCAGGCTGCACGGCATTATGGGTCATATCATGTTCCCAATCTTCTTACGTTCACTTTTTAACACATGTAGCTGCCATGTTAGAAAAAAAAATGATCCTTTACCACCAAGCGTGAGGAAATTCACCTCCGCTGCGAATCGAATCTTTCTGATAATTCGAATCAAAGTCAATTCTGTCTCCACAAACCAGAAGAACAGACAGACTATATACTGTAGGTAAGTAAACACTGGACTTCGAGGGTCATTGGACATCCAAAGTTTAAAGGAATGAGCGAGGAGCCAATGGAAGGGGCCAAGATACAAGGCACCGAGGCTTCAGTGTTGGACAGGCTGAACACTGATGATGATGTATATCACTCCTTCCCCCTCTGGCAGCCATAATGCATAAGTGGATAAACATTTCTCTTGCACGTTACAAGGCACTTAGTACTGGGGTGTAATGGCTGCCCTGGGGGGCACGGAGCTCCCATCAATTACAATTTCTCATTAATTGACAGGAGCCTTTCTCGTAAAATCCACCAGTCTGTGGGCGAGGAGTCTGGAAGGTGTCACGGAGAGAATTAAGATGAATGAGACACACTGTACTGCGGAGGTTTACGGTGTAATGACTGGTAAACATGGCCGCACAGACTCCACTACAACAAATTATCCACATCCTTCATAGGATCAAAGACAAGGAAACATTTCCAGCCGACAACACAATGTACTAAGGTAAATCAGAGGCCAGAACTCAAGGGGTTAAATAATAAGTGTTAACTCTTTCAAAAAGTCCTCACAACCTCCCTTTCCTCACATTTTATAACTACTCTAATACTGCCCCTATGTACAAGAATATAACTACTATAATACTGCCCCTATGTACAAGAATATAACTACTATAATACTGCCTCCTATGTACAAGAATATATCTACTATAATACTGCCTCCTATGTACAAGAATATAACTACTATAATACTGCTCTTATGTACAAGAATATAACTACTATAATACTGCTCCTATGTACAAGAATATAACTACTATAATACTGCTCCTATGTACAAGAATATAACTACTATAATACTGCTCCTATGTACAAGAATATAACTACTATAATACTGCTCCTATGTACAAGAATATAACTACTATAATACTGCTCCTATGTAAAAGAATATATCTACTATAATACTGCTCCTATGTACAGGAATATAATTACTATAATACTACCCCTATGTACAAGAATATAACTACTATAATACTGCTCCTATGTACAAGAATATAACTACTATAATACCGCCTCCTATGTACAAGAATATAACTACTATAATACCGCCTCCTATGTACAGGAATATAACTACTATAATACCGCCTCCTATGTACAAGAATATAACTACTATAATACTGCTCCTATGTACAAGAATATAACTACTATAATACTGCTCCTATGTACAAGAATATAACTACTATAATACTGCTCCTATGTACAAGAATATAACTACTATAATACTGCTCCTATGTACAAGAATATAACTACTATAATACTGCTCCTATGTACAAGAATATAACTACTATAATACTGCTCCTATGTACAAGAATATAACTACTATATTACTGCTCCTATGTACAAGAATATAACTACTATAATTCTGCTCCCATGTACAAGAATATAACTACTATAATACTGCTTCTATGTACAAGAATATAAATACTATAATACTGCTCCTATGTACAAGAATATAACTACTATAATACTGCCTCCTATGTACAAGAATATAACTACTAAAATACTGCTCCTATGTACAGGAATATAACTACTATAATACTGCTCCTGTGTACAAGAATATAACTACTATAATACTGCTCCTATGTACAAGAATACAACAACTATAATACTGCTCCTATGAACAAGAATATATCTACTATAATACTGCTCCTATGTACAAGAATACAACTACTATAATACTGCTCCTATGAACAAGAATATAACTACTATAATACTACTCCTATGTACAAGAATATAACTACTATAATACTGCCTCCTATGTACAAGAATATAACTACTAAAATACTGCTCCTATGTACAGGAATATAACTACTATAATACTGCTCCTGTGTACAAGAATATAACTACTATAATACTGCTCCTATGTACAAGAATACAACAACTATAATACTGCTCCTATGAACAAGAATATATCTACTATAATACTGCTCCTATGTACAAGAATACAACTACTATAATACTGCTCCTATGAACAAGAATATAACTACTATAATACTGCTCCTATGTACAAGAATATAACTACTATAATACTGCTCCTATGTACAAGAATATAACTACTATAATACTGCTCCTATGTACAAGAATATAACTACTATAATACTATTATTCATAAAAATAAATATTATCCAGCTCACCAATGTCCATACGTGTCACGGAAACAGCCAGGCCGGTGTTCTGCCAGATTTCTATACCCGGACAAAAGTCTATACCGGAAGTGACGCAGCCGTGCATCAATCAGCTGGTGGAGGGTGTGCGCAGCGCGGCACAACAAATCATCAGTTGCACTTCATCCTTACGCCAAAGCTGAGCTCGTAATACTCTTCCATAAGGATAAAGTGCAACTGATGATTTGTTGTGCGCGCGTGCGAACTCAGGGGTAGGGAGATCTAATGCAACACTTTGCGCTGCAAAATCTCAATACCACTAAGTGCGCACGCGCGAAGTACTTCTATGGAGGTGTTCTGCCAGATTTCTATACCTAGACATCACTTCCGGTGCGGCCGCGCCTCTTCCGGTATAGACTTTTGTCCGGGTATAGAAATCTGGCCTGGTTATAACATACTCAAAGAACAATTTGAATCCAGCGCGTAAAGTTTATAATCTTACGGTTCTTCATTGGGAATCTTCACGCATATACAGTACAATGGTCATCCTTCAAGTCAACATGTTTCGAGCCGGCAGGCTCTTAGTCATGATCCACCTGCCGGCTCGAAACATGGTGATCTGAAGGATGACCGAGGAATCGCTGTCCATCGTACTGTATATGCGTGAAGATTCCCAATGAAGAACCGTAAGGTTTTAAACTTTACGTGCTGGATTCAAATTGTTCTTTGAGTACTGTAATCCTGCCCCCTACTGGTAGGATGATGTAACATCTACATACATTTTCGGGCACAGTATATGTGTTATGTATGTAGTTGTATATGGTCGGATATTAATACGTGCAGTAGGTAGATGGATCGGGGATATTTCCGTTCTCACGCCCTGCATTCTTGCCCCTATTATCGGAGGGTCTGACACGGTGTTTGCGGTCGTCGTCCTTCGTCCAGCGGGGTATGATCAGGTGACCGGGGCTTTGTCTATGTAAATGAGACCGGTGGCTTCCTCCTGTAATGAGGGATCAGAGGATGAACCTGTCACATCGCCACTCATTAACATTCCGTCCTGACCTCTCCGCCGTGGCGACAAGTGCAGGATCCTGAGCGCAGCCAATTATCCGCCGCCGCTCAGGAACCAAGAATAGCTACAAAGAAGCCTTGTACGGATAAGAAGAAGTCATTCTTGTCTTCCGCGTCTCAGAAGTGGCTTTGCTGGGAGTTTTCACTTTGTAATTACAGTGAAGGAGACTTGGTGCAATGGATTAGTCATCTGCTGTCCTGCAGCGCCACCTGCTGGACGCCACAGGAAATGGCAGTGCAGGAGGTTGGTAACATTGTATCAATGTGGAATGGACGTTTTCGTTCAGATTCATTTTATCCGATATTTTTATATGGCGGCTCTACTTATCCGGATCTTGTAGGACTATGATCTGGAGCCAGTACAACATCATCTATAAGAACAGTGCCTGATGCAAACCCCTTTAAGAATATCACCCGTCCTGCAAATATAAACAAGCCTCATATGGAGAACTGAAAATTAAAAAAGCTATGGCTTTTGAGATGCAGAGATAAAAAAGAAACTAAAAAAAATTAACCCCTTAGTGACCAGCCTGTTTTAAGCCTTACTGACCAAGCGTTTTTCTTCCTGTGTTCATCGTCGCATTCCAAGAGCTATAACTTTTTTATTTTTCCGTCCATGTAGCTTTAGGCCCCTTTCACACGGGCGAGTTTTCCGCACGGGTGCAATGCGTGAGGAGGACGCATTGCACCCGCACTGAATCCGGACCCATTCATTTCTATGGGGCTATGCACATGAGCGGTGATTTTCACGCATCACTTCTGCGTTGCGTGAAAATCGCAGCATGCTCTATATTGTGCGTTTTTCACGCAACGCAGGCCCCATAGAAGTGAATGGGGCTGCGGGAAAATCGCAAGCATCCGCAAGCAAGTGCAGATGCAGTGCGATTTTCCCGCATGGTTGCTTAGCAACGGGACCCGATCTCTATTATTTTCCCTTATAACATGGTTATAAGGGGAAATAATAGCATTCTTAATAAAGAATGCATAGTAAAATGAAGAGGAAGGGGTTAAAAATAATAAAAGTTAACTTACCTTAGCCACTTGATGGCGTAGTTGCGATCTGTCCTCTCTTTCCCTGCAGCATCTAAGATCTAAAGGACCTGTGATGATGTCACATCACATGGTCCAATCACATGGTCCACCACCATGGTAAGATGGACCATGTGATTGGACCATGTGATTGGACGTCATCACAGGTCCTTTAGTTCTTAGCTGATGCAGGGAAAGAGAGGAGAGATCGCAACTACGCGATCAAGTGGCTAAGGTAATTATTATTTTTAACCCCTTCCTCTTCATTTTACTATGCATTCTTTATTATGAATGCTATTATTTCCCCTTATAACCATGTTATAAGGGAAAATAATCAATTCTCCAGAAGACCCGAAACCGGACTTCAGTGATAAAGTCCGGCTTCGGGTCTGGGTACCAAACATGGCGTTTTTTCTCACGTGCGTGCAAAACACATTACAAACGTTTGCACCCGCGCGGGAAAAACGCGCATATTCCCGCAACGCACCCGCCTCTTATCCGGGCGTCAAACATGACGCCCGTGTGAAAGGGGCCTTAGGAAGGCTTGTTTTTTTTGCGGGACAAGTTGTAGTTTTTAGTGGCACCATTTTGGGGTACAGATATCTTTCTGATTAACTCTTTCTGGGAGGGAGATGGGGAAAAACAGCAATACTGCCACTGAGTTTTTCTGTTATAAATTTTACGGCGTTCATTTTTCTGTGTAAATAACATAATATCTTTATTCTCTGGGTCTGTACGATCACAGCGATACCAAATATATAAAGTTTTTTTCTGTTTTACTACTTTTGTTCAATAAAACCCTTTTTTTTAAAAGGAATATCATCTTTTTGCATTGCTGCTTCCCAAGACCCATAACTTTTTTATTTTTCTTCCTATGGAGTTGTGTGAGGGCTTGGTTTTTGCGGGACGACTTTGGTATCTTTTTGGAGTAAATTATGCTTTTTGGTCGCTTTTTAGTGGCAACTAAGTATAAATTAGAAATTCTGTCATTTCTAAAAATCATTTTTTTTTTTTATGCGTTCACCGTAGGGGATAATTTACATGATATTTATGTAGTGTGGGTCATTACGGACACGGCGATACAAAAATAGGGTGGAGGGTTTTTTTTGTTGTTTTTTTTCATTGAAAAGCGTATTTTTATTGAAAAAAAATCATATTTTTACTGGAAATTTTTAGTTAATAAATGTAATAAATGCGTATTTTTTATTTTTTTTACCACTTAATAGTCCGACAAGGGACATTCTGTTTGATTTTAAAATGCAATGCATTATCCCTATAGTGCATTGCATTTTAATGTCAGTGCTTTACTAACATTGACCAGCAGGCTGCGCCTCTATGGCGCTCAAGGCTGGTTTGGGGCCTACATCAGACCCCAGCCATTCTTCAGACATCGCAACCCTGGGATCTCATTTGCAGGGTGCCAATGGGAGACAAACGGAGTCCCACAGCATTATAAGTGTTAAACAGCCCGGATCGGCACCCCTCCATAAAAAGGCATTTGGGTGGTCACTAAGGGGTTAAAGGAGTTTCTAGTTTTCCAGTATCATCAGCGTCGGATCGGCAGAGGGATCTGTGCCGCGGCGAGCAGGTAAAGAGTGAAGAGCACCACGGCCTCTTTAAACAGCTGATCAGCGGGGTGGAGGGAGTCGGACCCCCACCGATCTGATATCGATGACCTATCCTGACCCATGTGAAGACTGGACAATCCCTTTAAGGGATTTTAGGGGGTTGAGAGATCCATGGCATTTATCCAACGTGTACAGATGGAAAGTTCCCGAAAGCGTTTCTGCTTGCTGTGCAGAGACATTGATTTTTCTGAGAGTGTCCTGCAGCGAGGAGGCACCATATGACGCCCACCTCGTGCAGGGTTCCGCTGCTCACGATGGGGAAGCTCTTGACGCCTCTCAGCCCCATCTGTAATCAGTAGATGCACCGAGCGCCAGGAGCCCCGGCCTCATTCATCAGCCGCTCATCAAATCTACAATTCTACAAACCACATGAGGCAGCACCCCCGCAGTAATGACACATCCTGGACCACCGGTATTGGGGGGGGGGGGCTCACTGTCATTTCTATAGGGCCCTGCTAGTGAACACAGAGGGAAGAGGGGCCCCGGCCCATTGAGCCCGGGCCGGCTCAGCGAGTGCTCACATTGAAAGGGTTAATCAGATGCTCCTTTAAGAAATCTTGCAGATGTATAGATCTGCACCCTGGTGTGAGGAGACAGGCCTCCCTGACATACCAAATACTGCCTCCCCCCCCCCCCCTAGACTCCATCATTGAAGCTGAGCGGCCCCCACAAAAACACCTTTTACTGCAATTTTGGGTGGTCATCGTCAAGATCACTGCTCAACAAATATAAGCTATATCATACGGGAGGTGATATCACCACTTTGCAGATATGTTATATTATATACCAGTGACATCACCGCTCTGCAGATATATTTTATACCAGTGACATCACCGCTCTGCAGATATATTTTATACCAGTGACATCACCGCTCTGCAGATAAATTTTATACCAGTGACATCACCGCTCTGCAGATAAATTTTATACCAGTGACATCACCGCTCTGCAGATAAATTTTATACCAGTGACATCACCGCTCTGCAGATAAATTTTATACCAGTGACATCACCGCTCTGCAGATAAATTTTATACCAGTGACATCACCGCTCTGCAGATAAATTTTATACCAGTGACATCACCGCTCTGCAGATAAATTTTATACCAGTGACCTCACCGCTCTGCAGATAAATTTTATACCAGTGACCTCACCGCTCTGCAGATAAATTTTATACCAGTGACATCACCGCTCTGCAGATAAATTTTATACCAGTGACATCACCGCTCTGCAGATAAATTTTATACCAGTGACATCACCGCTCTGCAGATAAATTTTATACCAGTGACATCACCGCTCTGCAGATAAATTTTATACCAGTGACATCACCGCTCTGCAGATAAATTTTATACCAGTGACATCACCGCTCTGCAGATAAATTTTATACCAGTGACATCACCGCTCTGCAGATAAATTTTATACCAGTGACATCACCGCTCTGCAGATAAATTTCATACCAGTGACATCACCGCTCTGCAGATAAATTTCATACCAGTGACATCACCGCTCTGCAGATAAATTTCATACCAGTGACATCACCGCTCTGCAGATAAATTTCATACCAGTGACATCACCGCTCTGCAGATAAATTTCATACCAGTGACATCACCGCTCTGCAGATAAATTTCATACCAGTGACATCACCGCTCTGCAGATAAATTTCATACCAGTGACATCACCGCTCTGCAGATATATTTCATACCAGTGACATCACCGCTCTGCAGATATATTTCATACCAGTGACATCACCGCTCTGCAGATATATTTCATACCAGTGACATCACCGCTCTGCAGATATATTTCATACCAGTGACATCACCGCTCTGCAGATATATTTCATACCAGTGACATCACCGCTCTGCAGATATATTTCATACCAGTGACATCACCGCTCTGCAGATATATTTCATACCAGTGACATCACCGCTCTGCAGATATATTTCATACCAGTGACATCACCGCTCTGCAGATATATTTCATACCAGTGACATCACCGCTCTGCAGATATATTTCATACCAGTGACATCACCGCTCTGCAGATATATTTTATACCAGTGACATCACCGCTCTGCAGATATATTTTATACCAGTGACATCACCGCTCTGCAGATATATTTCATACCAGTGACATCACCGCTCTGCAGATATATTTCATACCAGTGACATCACCGCTCTGCAGATATATTTTATACCAGTGACATCACCGCTCTGCAGATATATTTTATACCAGTGACATCACCGCTCTGCAGATATATTTTATACCAGTGACATCACCGCTCTGCAGATATATTTTATACCAGTGACATCTCCGCTCTGCAGATATATTTTATACCAGTAACATCTCCGCTCTGCAGATATATTTTATACCAGTGACATCACTGCAATCAAGACACACCGCAGATTATACAGGAGGTGACATCACCGCTCTCTATATATAAGTTATATTATACTGGAGGTGACATCACCAATCCCCAGATATAAGGCATGTTATAAAAGAGATGACATCAGCACTCTCCAGATGAAACACTTGTTATACGGGAGGTGACATCACCGCTCTACAGATATAAGGCATGTTATAAAGGAGATGACATCACCACTCTCCAGTTAAAAGTTATATTATGCCGGAGGCGACATCACTAATCTTCCACATGTAGATCAATTCTTAGTAAAATTGAAGTGACGCGTGTAGAAATACATATGAAAGTCAGTGCGATATTAAGCTCTCGTACAGTTTCCTCTGTATATCCGTACATTGCTGGGGTCACAGTTTTATGGTGTGATGGACTCAAACGTGTTCCTGCAGAGTCAGTGTCTCTCAATAGAGTCCCCCTGGTCACAGGTCACTACTCGCCTCCACCAGTGGGGGGCTCCTCTGATTTCCTGAGCTTATAATGTTCTTCTGGAAGATTTCTCAAACGCTCTGCTGCCTGTGAGTGAGAGAAAAACACAAAAATATTTCTTATTCGTGGACCAGTCGGACAATGCAACCCCAGTGGACACAGTATGGACAAGGTGGTGGGAGGATAACCCCGCATAGCCCATACCACCAGTGTGGTCCTGCTGGAGAAGCCTCAACACAGTGGTAAGGAGCATGCTGGGATATGTTGGCTTCGCTCAGGCTCCATAAACCCACTGAGCTATGGTTTAGATTGTCTGCTCACCTGCTCCGCTGTCAGGTCCCTCTGTGCTTGGGCCAGCATCTCATACCCCACCATGAACTTCCGTACTGAGGCAGAGCGCAGGAGCGGGGGATAGTAATGAGCGTGGAGCTGCCAGTGACTGCAGTCCTCACTGAGGTGACAACCAGTCGGGGCCCCTGCGGAGACAAGGGAGCAATATAAACTCATCAGAACAGCAGCGGTGGATTAAGAACACAGATGATGCATGTGCATCGGAGGAGGAGTCATGCTGACCTTCAGTGCCCCATAAAATTACCAGCAAGTGCACTCAAAACAGGGTCAGCTATTGCCCACTGTATACAACAGGGCCCCCAAACAGAGCCACCCAAAAGGAGGGGGCAGAGTGGACTGACATCACAGGGACCAGAAGAGAAGAGGCCCTAATGGCACCAGGCCCCCTAGACACTTCATTTGTGATTGTATTGTACAGGTACTTGCATCCACTGCTAATGCTAATTACTAATGGTATTATCCCCCTTCACTATTCTAGACCACCAGAGACTGTTGTATTAAACCCCTTTACAACTCTAGACTACTAAGAATGGTTGCATTAACCCCCTTCACTACTACAGATCACCATTGACAATTGCATTATTCCCCTTCACTACTGTAGACCACCAAAGATGAGTGCATTAACCCCCTTCACTACTATAGACCACCACTGACAACTTCATTATTTCCCTTCACTACTGTAGACCACCAAAGATGAGTGCATTAATCCCCTTCACTACTATAGGCCACCACTGACAATTGCATTAATCCCCTTCACTACTCTAGGCCAGCAGAGATGGTTTCATTTGGTTGAATTAACCTCATTCACTATCCTAAACTAGGTTTGCTCTCTAAGTCACTTGCGATTTCACCCACCATGCCATCCCATGGAGTACGGGAAGGAGATCTCAAACAGGTTGTCATACTTGCAGAGCAGCCGCTTCATGATGGAAGCCAAACCTGAAAACAAAACCAATATCATAAGAATCTGGAATAATGTGCCAAGGAGCTATGGCCCACCCAAAACATGAAATGTATGAGGGCAGGGTGGCACAGAGGCAGGGGTGGTATAGGGGTAACCAAGATCCCACACATTAGAAGGCAACTGAGAACTCGCATCTGAGGGGGGTATCTGGAGATTTGTATACGAAAGGGGTAAACAGGTGCCCGGATAGTGGCACCCAGATATAATAGGTGTAAGTGTGCACCAAGATTTGGGCACCTAGATAGAAGAGGAATACCTCTGCACCCATCTAGGAGAAGGGTAAGAGGAGTAACCAGGCATCCTGATAGGAGAGGAGTAAGTGGGTATCCAGACAGGAGAGGAATAACGGGTGCCAGATATGGGAGCCCAAATAGGAAAGAGGTAGGTAGGGACCCAGATTGTATTAGAGGTGTAGAAGCATACACCCAGATATAATCACCTAGATATAAGAAAAATACTGTACACCCAGACAGAAGAGGAGTAACCAGGCACCCAGATATGGACATCTAAATAGGAAAGGTGTAGGTAGGGACCCAGATAGTAGTAGAGGTGAAGAAGCAGACAAGCAAAAACTCAAATGCACCAGCACTCTGCAAACACAAATAATAAGGTAAATACAATCGTGCCATAGTCACTATAGAAAATGCACTAATACTACGTTATAAATGAGAGATTCTTGGCAAATACATTTTGTACAAAAATACTTGGGCCTGTCCGCCAACGATAAGGAGATCTCTTCAGGACAGGAACCTACACTAAATACTACCTCCACTGGTGCCATACTGGCCTCCAATAAATTCAGGGAATGCAGATTCCACATGCATGCTGAGCCCACTCTGTATTATACCTCTCCTGGTGCCTCCCTGAATTTATTGGAGGCCAGTATGGCACCATTGGAGGTAGTATTTAGTGTATGTTCCTGTCCTGAAGAGATCTCCTTATCGTTGGCGGACAGGCACAAGTAATTTTGTACAAAATGTATTAGCATAGAATCTCACATTTATAACGTAGCATTAGTACATTTCTACAGTAAGTATGGCATTATTGCATTTGTGTTTGCAGAATGCTGGTGCATTGTGTTTGTTTTTCCACTTTCAGCCATGGCGATGTGCACCTGCGCACTGGGATGTGATGACTGACATCCATTTCTTTCTTTATAACCATACACCCAGATATGATCACCTAGATAGAGGAAAAATACTGAACACCCAGATAGAAGATAGATATGTGCAACTGAATAGGAGAGCGGCAGATAGGGACCCAGATAGGAGAGGAGTACCTGACAACCTAAATAGGAGAGGGGTAGGTAGGGACCTAGATAAGAAAGGAGTACCTGACCACCTAAATAGGAGAGGGGTAGGTAGGGACCTAGATAAGAGAGGAGTACCTGGCCACCTAAATAGGAGAGGGGTAGGTAGAGACCTAGATAAGAGAGGAGTAGCTGATCACCTAAATGGGAGAGGGGTAGGTAGGGACCTAGATAAGAGAGGAGTACCTGACCACCTAAATGGGAGAGGGGTAGGTAGGGACCTAGATAAGAGAGGAGTAGCTGAGCACCTAAATAGGAGAGCGGCAGCTAGGGACCCAGATAAGAGAGGAGTAACTGAGCACCTAAATAGGAGAGGGGTAGGTAGGGAACTATATAAGAGAGGAGTACCTGACTACCTAAATAGGAGAGGGGTAGGTAGGGACCTAGATAAGAGAGGAGTACCTGACCACCTAAATAGGAGAGGGGTAGGTAGGGACCTAGATAAGAGAGGAGTACCTGGCCACCTAAATAGGAGAGGGGTAGGCAGGGACCTAGATAAGGGAGGAGTAGCTGAGCACCTAAATAGGAGAGCGGCAGATAGGGACCTAGATAAGAGAGGAGTAGCTGGGCACCTAAATAGGAGAGCGGTAGGTAGGGACCTAGATAAGAGAGGAGTAGCTGACTACCTAAAAAGGAGAGGGGTAGGTAGGGACCTAGATAAGAGAGGAGTATCTGGACACCTAAATAGGAGAGGGGTAGGTAGGGACCTAGATAAGAGAGGAGTAGCTGGATACCTAAATAGGAGAGGGGTAGGTAGGGACCCAGATAGGAGAGGAGTAGCTGAGCACCTAAATAGGAGAGGGGTAGGTAGGGACCTAGATAAGAGAGGAGTAGCTGGAGACCTCAATAGGAGAGGGGTAGGTAGGGACCTAGATAAGAGAGGAGTACCTGACTACCTAAATAGGAGAGGGGTAGGTAGAGACCTAGATAAGAGAGGAGTAGCTGATCACCTAAATGGGAGAGGGGTAGGTAGGGACCTAGATAAGAGAGGAGTAGCTGAGCACCTAAATAGGAGAGCGGCAGATAGGGACCTAGATAAGAGAGGAGTAGCTGGGCACCTAAATAGGAGAGGGGTAGGCAGGGACCTAGATAAGGGAGAAGTACCTGGCCACCTAAATAGGAGAGGGGTAGGCAGGGACCTAGATAAGAGAGGAGTAGCTGAGCACCTAAATAGGAGAGCGGCAGATAGGGACCTAGATAAGAGAGGAGTAGCTGGGCACCTAAATAGGAGAGGGGTAGGTAGGGACCTAGATAAGAGAGGAGTAGCTGACTACCTAAATAGGAGAGGGGTAGGTAGAGACCTAGATAAGAGAGGAGTAGCTGGGCACCTAAATAGGAGAAGGGTAGGCAAGGCCCTAGATAAGAGAGGAGCAGCTGGGCATCTAAATAGGAGAGGGGTAGGTAAGGACCTAGATAAGAGAGGAGTAGCTGGGCACCTAAATAGGAGAGGGGTAGGTAGGGACCTAGATAAGAGAGGAGTAGCTGGGCACCTAAATAGGAGAGGGGTAGGTAGGGACCTAAAGAAGAGAGGAGTACCTGACCACCTAAATAGGAGAGGAGTAGGTAGGGACCTAGATAAGAAAGGAGTACCTGACCACCTAAATAGGAGAAGGGTAGGTAGGGACCTAGATAAGAGAGGAGTAGCTGTGCACCTAAATAGGAGAGGGGTAGGTAGGGACCTAGATAAGAGAGGAGTAGCTGTTCACCTAAATAGGAGAGGGGTAGGTAGGGACCTAGATAAGAGAGAAGTAGCTGTGCACCTAAATAGGAGAGGGGTAGGTAGGGACCTAGATAAGACAGGAGTACCTGACTACCTAAATAGGAGAGGGGTAGGTAGGGACCTAGATAAGAGAGGAGTAGCTGTGCACCTAAATAGGAGAGGGGTAGGTAGGGACCTAGATAAGAGAGGAGTACCTGACTACCTAAATAGGAGAGGGGTAGGTAGGGACCTAGATAAAAGAGGAGTAGCTGTGCACCTAAATAGGAGAGGGGTAGGTAGGGACCTAGATAAGAAAGAAGTAGCTGTGCACCTAAATAGGAGAGGGGTAGGTAGGGAGGGACCTAGATAAGAGAGGAGTAGCTGTGCACCTAAATAGGAGAGGGGTAGGTAGGGACCTATATAAGAGAGGAGTAGCTGTGCACCTAAATAGGAGAGGGGTAGGTAGGGACCCAGATAAGAGAGGAGTGCCTGACTACCTAAATAGGAGAGGGGTAGGTAGGGACCTAGATAAAAGAGGAGTAGCTGTGCACCTAAATAGGAGAGGGGTAGGTAGGGACCTAGATAAGAGAGGAGTAGCTGTGCACCTAAATAGGAGAGGGGTAGGTAGGGACCTAGATAAGAGAGGAGTAGCTGTGCACCTAAATAGGAGAGGGGTAGGTAGGGACCTAGATAAGAGAGAAGTAGCTGTGCACCTAAATAGGAGAGGGTAGGTAGGGACTAGGCCTGCACAATATATCGCGAAAGCAATCGCAATTAATCGCCATATCGCAATCGCAATTTGCCGACCCAAAAATGCTGCAATTATATTACCGTATTTTTCGCCTTATAAGACACACTTTTTCCCCCCCAAAAGTGTGTCTTATAAAGCGATGGTTGACTTTCTACGTGACACTGACACTATCTCCGGCCGCTGCATAAGAGAGGAGTAGCTGGGCACCTAAATACAAGAGGGGTAGGTAAGGACCTAGATAAGAGAGGATTACCTGTCCACCTAAATAGGAGAGGGGTAGATAGGGACCCAGATAGGACTCTCATAGATGACTACACAGGTCCCCAGATAGGATAAGAATAAGTGGGGAGCCAGACAGGAGTCCCAGATAGGCGAGGGGTAAGGAAAGACACAGGAGAGCAGTAACCGGGCATCCAGATGGTAGAGGTGTAAGCACCCAGATATGAAAGGGTTCCGGGCACCAGGATCACTAGGCTTATTTCTGGGTAGGTGGGCATTAGTGAGAGGAGCCCAGACGTCACTGGAGGTAGACAGGACATAAATGTCTATTGGAAATACCTACTGTCCCTTTCCTCGTGGCTGAGGTCCTGCAGACGGGCGACATGGCGGCGCGGCAGGAGGAGAGTCTGAAACGGCCAAACGGCCCAGTATGGGACCAACACCAGCCAGTGTTCATTACTCAGCACCAGACGCTCCTGGAGACACAGAGACCTGTTAACCCTGAAGTCGACTCCTCGCCCCCGGCATTTGGTCTGTACACAGGTCACCCACCTTCCTCTCCTCCTCCAGCCTCCCATACTCTAGTAACATGGGGACGCCATGTTTCTTCTGGTATTCCCTCTGCGTCCTGTCCTCAGTCCGAGCCTCGTTTGGAAGGAAATTACTCGCCCAGATCTTAAGGAGAAGGACGCAATGAACACTATGCAGATATTACTGTAATAGAAACAATCTCTTCGTGTGGGGGCGTCCTGCTGAGCTCGTGCTTATGTGCAGCATCCAAACTAAGGAAGAAGCGCTGCAGTGTAAAGTATGCAACAGAGAAGCTCTCTAACCATCCCCTGCATTATGCTGGACCTGTCAATGCTCTTTACTAAAAGCTGCTGAAAATTTTTGAGACTGGAGGGTTAAAAACAATTCTAATAATCTGCACAAGAAACGGAGCAAAGGTCAAAAATATTAGAATGACGCAAACGGGATCCAAAGTCCAGAGTACTAGAAGGGTGACTGAACCCGAGTGGTAGGACTGTGCCTGTGACATGAGGCTCAGCTGGGGTCACCACAGACTGGGGTCAGCAAAGGAAATCCATTATATACCGGGGTCCACATTATGCATATATGCACCATTATATACAAGAGGCTGCAGAGCGTCATCTCTCCACTAGGTGGCAGTAGCAGAACCTCACATTACCTGGCAGTGGGGGTGAGGATTCGAGCACCCCATCATGGCTCCTTTATTCTCAAAAATCTGGAAATAAGACAAGAGCTGTCAGGCGGCTGCACGCTAAAACGGGGGTAACACGGCCCCCTCGATATTTCAGTACAAGGTGGAGCACATACTGGGGGAAATATTTCCACCGTGGGTCGCACCAAAAATCTGCGTGGCAAGTGATGTCACCTCCATACACTGATTTTACACGTTTTTAGTAAACATTGCATAATGAATATATCATAAAATCCCCCACAAACTTTATAATAGACTTTGTTTCCATTTATCCATATGTTTTTTAGCTCCCTGCTTGCTGTCAGTGAATGAAAACCTTTTGTTTACAACAAAAAAAACTATCCTGCCCAAATATTTTACAAAGCTGAGGGCTTGTTACATTTGTATCCAATGTAGAAAATCCCCAGGGAGCTAAACAGCCTGCACTGCAAACTGATACATTGTAACAAACCATAAGGAAAGGAGAGGGGTTTGTGCTGGTGATGGGTGTCGCTCGCAGAGGATTGTTCGGTCTTTGTGTGCCACTTTTTCCTCCAAAAAACATTCTCTGTGTCTGGAATCAAGGAGGAAGGGGCCGAGCTGCAATACCGAACACAACCATAACAGAGAGAGGGGCGCTGTAAATGGGGAAAAACAGACCGTTTTCTTCACAGGCAACACTTCCATTAGATGTATTCTGTCTGTAGGGTTTATTCAGACTCTACATGTAAACAAAAAATGTTCCCATTCACTGTCAGCAAGCAGAGATCTTGGAAATAGTTAGGAATTGAAACCGAAACATTAGAAAGTTCCAGGATTAATGCAAATAAAAATGAGGAGACTGGTCCGGCCCTTTAAAGGGTAACTCCACAAACACTGATTGAGGCGTTTTAGGCGACGTCCTACATCTCCACATCCATGATGTCATCCTCACTGAGCAGTGGGAAAGCTTTATATTTTCCTCACCTGAACCCAAGGGTAAGCGGCGCCCAAGTCCGTGTTTATCTCCGCCCACTTGTCAATCACTGCCCGGACCTCCTCCGAGGACATTAGAGGAAGGGTGATATCTGACCAGGGGTGGAAGCACATGACCTGGCTGAGGAGACACACAAGGCGTCAGGAAGAGCTGACCATCGGGGTCGGTGCATAAATAGTGGCGGCCAAGATTCCAACATAGAGGACGCCCGGCCTCCCAACGGGGCCACGCAAATTACAAATACAAACCAACTACACACCCAAAGCTTTTATTTCTCCCTCCCCATGTATATTAGATCAAGAAGATAAAAGTACCAGACTCCACGTGCAGAACTTGTCTGGAGCAACGGATGATCGCTGGGACCTAGAGGACAGAACAGAGGAGCCGTGAGATACCCCCATAAAAATAAGACCCAGCCGCCTCACCCACACGCAACATGGTCCAACCACCTCCTCTTCTAGGCTCACCTACGAGCCAGCTACCTCTACCTCTAGGCTTACCCATGAGCCAGCTAACCTCATCTCTACAGTCACCCATGGTCCAACCACCTCCACCTCTAGGCTCACCCATGAGCCAGCCACCTCCATCTCTAGGCTCACCCATGGTCCAACCACCTCCTCCTCTATGCTCACCCATGAGCCAGCCACCTCTAGGCTCACCCATGATCCAGCTACCTCTACCTCTAGGCTCACCCATGGTCCAACCACCTCCTCCTCTATGCTCACCCATGAGCCAGCCACCTCTAGGCTCACCCATGAGCCAGCTACCTCTACCTCTAGGCTCACCCATGATCCAGCTACCTCTACCTCTAGGCTCACCGATGATCCAGCTACCTCTAGGCTCACCCATGATCCAGCTACCTCTACCTCTAGGCTCACCCATGATCCAGCTAACCTCATCTCTACAGTCACCAATGGTCCAACCACCTCCTCCTCTAGGCTAACCCATGAGCCAGCTACCTCTACCTCTAGGCTCACCCATGAGCCAGCTCACCTCATCTCTACAGTCACCCATTGTCCAACCACCTCCTCTGGGCTTAACCATGAGCCATCCCGTTCTCCTCTAGGCTCATCCATGAGCCAGCCGCCTCCTACTTTAAGCTCGTCCATGAGCCAGCTGATCTCATTTGTACATTCACCCATGGTACAACCGCCTACTTTAGACTCAACCCTGAGGTAGCCATATCCTCCTCTAGACTCACTCCTGAGGTAGCTATATCCCCCTCTAGACTCACCCCTGAGGTAGCCATATCCCCCTCTAGACTCACCCCTGAGGTAGCCATATCCTCCTCTAGACTCACCCCTGAGGTAGCCATATCCTCCTCTAGACTCACCCCTGAGGTAGCCATATCCTCCTCTAGACTCACCCCTGAGGTAGCCATATCCTCCTCTAGACTCACCCCTGAGGTAGCCATATCCTCCTCTAGACTCACCCCTGAGGTAGCCATATCCTCCTCTAGACTCGCTCCTGAGGTAGCTATATCCCCCTCTAGACTCAACCCTGAGGTAGCCATATCCTCCTCTATACTCACCCCTGAGGTAGCCATATCCTCCTCTAGACTCACCCCTGAGGTAGCCATATCCTCCTCTAGACTCACCCCTGAGGTAGCCATATCCTCCTCTAGACTCACCCCTGAGGTAGCCATATCCTCCTCTAGACTCACCCCTGAGGTAGCCATATCCTCCTCTAGACTCACCCCTGAGGTAGCCATATCCTCCTCTAGACTCACCCATGACCCGGCAGCCACCTCCCATACACCCACCAAGGTCCTGGCTTCCAGTCTTATCAGCCTGCAGACCTCGCTGATCTGTTCTTACATATATCACTAAGAACCTCCGATTAGACTGTTCCTCACCTGGATTCGGGGAGTCTGGCTGCAGGGCTGGGAAGTCATTCTCAAACATAAACGTTCCGGTATAGTCAGGATTTACCTTAAGGAGGACAAAAATGAATGAGAGCATTAATAATGATTAATATAATGACTAGAGATGAGCGAATGTCCGGTTAGGAAATTCCTTTGTGATTAGTTTACTGGTAAAAGGTGAATTGTGTTAAGGATTCCGTTACCACGGACCATAACGCAATTTAGAGACATTCCGTTATTCATTCCGTCATAATAGAAGTCTATGGGCTACATAACGGAGAGGACTCCCCTGCATGACGGAAACGGGACGGATCCGTTTTGCAGCCCATAGACTTCTATTATGACGGAATAAATAACGGAATGCCTCTAAATTGCGTTATGGTCCGTGGTAACGGAATCCATAACGCAATTCACATTTTATCAGTAAACTAATCACGAAAGAAATTAAAAATATGAATATCTCTAATGACAATGATGAGAGTTGGAGTCACAGGTTGAGAATCAAGCAGCTCAAGAGGTCAAAAGGTGCAAGTTCAGATTCTGACGTACTGAAGCAAGCTGATAGAGAAGCCAAATAGTGATCACCCCGCACCCGCCAGTCCCTGTTCACGCACAAACACACGTTACCTGCCCGCCCGCACCCACCAGTCCCTGTTCACACACGTTACCTGCCCGCCCGCACCCACCAGTCCCTGTAACCCACGTTACCTGCCCGCCCGCACCCACCTGTCTCTGTTCACACACGTTACCTGCCCGCCCGCACCCGCCAATCCCTGTTCACACACGTTACATGCCCACCCGCCCGCACCCACCTATCCCTGTTCACACACGTTAGCTGCCCGCCCGCACCCGCCAGTCCCTGTTCACACACGTTACCTGCCCGCCCGCACCCACCAGTCCCTGTTCACACACATTACCTGCCCGCCCGCACACACCAGTTCCTGTTCACCCACGTTACCTGCCCGCCCGCGCCAACCAGTCCCTGTTCACACACGTAACCTGCCCGCCTGCACCCACCAGTCCCTGTTCACCCACGTTACCAGCCCACCCGCACCCACCTCTCTCTGTTCACACACGTTACATGCCAGCCCGCACCCACCTGTCCCTGTTCACCCACGTTACCTACCCGCCAATCCCTGTTCACCCTTGTTACCTGCCCGCCTGCACCCACCAGTCCCTGTTCACACACGTTACCTGCCTGCCCGCACCCACCAGTCCCTGTACACACACGATACCTGCCCACCCCCACCCACCAGTCCCTGTTCACCCACCAGTCCCTGTTCACCCACGTTACCTACCCGCCAATCCCTGTTCACCCTTGTTACCTGCCCGCCCGCGCCAACCAGTCCCTGTTCACACACGTTACCTGCCCGCCCGCACCCACCTGTCCCTGTTCACCCACGTTACCTACCCGCCAATCCCTGTTCACACACGTAACCTGCCCGCCTGCACCCACCAGTCCCTGTTCACCCACGTAACCTGCCCGCCCGCACCCGCCAGTCCCTGTTCACACACGTTACCTGCCCACCCCCACGTTACCTACCCGCCAATCCCTGTTCACCCTTGTTACCTGCCCGCCTGCACCCACCAGTCCCTGTTCACACACCTTACCTGCCCGCCCGCACCCACCAGTCCCTGTTCACCCACGTTACCTACCCGCCAATCCCTGTTCACCCTTGTTACCTGCCCGCCCGCACCCACCAGTCCCTGTTCACCCACGTTACATACTCTGCCAATCCCTGTTCACACACGTTACCTGCCCGCCCGCCCACACCGGCCAGTCCCTGTTCACCCGTATAACCTGCCCACCCCCACCCGCCAGTCCCTGTTCACCCACATTACCTGCGCGCCCGCACCCACCAGTCCCTGTTCACACACGTTACCTGCCCACCCACCAGTCCCTGTTCACACACGTTACCTGCCCGCCCGCACCCACCAGTCCCTGTTCACACACGTTACCTGCCCGCCCGCCAGCACCCGCCAGTCCCTGTTCACCCGTATTACCTGCCCGCCCGCACCCGCCAGTCCCTGTTTACACACGTTACCTGCCCACCCACCCGCAACCACCTATCCCTCTTCACACACGTTACCTGCGCACCCGCCAGTCCCTGTTCACACACGTTACCTACCCGCCCGCACCCGCCAGTCCCTGTTCACACACGTTATCTGCCCTCCCGAACCCACCAGTCCCTGTTCACACACATTACCTGCCCGCCCGCTCTACGGGCTCCGGGACACAGCGGATTATTTGCATCATGTCTTGGAATATCTTCCTGAGGAGGTTTCTCCACCTGACCCTGCCATGGACGCCCCATACGATGTGCAGAAACCAGAACCCAGTCGTCATGGAGGGGATTGTACCGGATGTGCTGGTGCTCTACAGGAAATATGTAAATATACAATCAGCAGTCCTATGTAACACCACAGATGAAGCACTGATATTGTTCTCTGAGTACAGGTAAAGTAGATGTCACCTGCAGTCCTATGTAACACCACAGATAACACACTGATAACTCTCTGAGTACAGATAATGTAGTAGATGTCACCTGCAGTCCTATGTAACACCACAGATAACACAGTGATAACTCTCTGAGTACAGATAATGTAGTAGATGTCACCTGCAGTCCTATGTAACACCACAGATAACAGTGATAACTCTCTGAGTACAGATAATGTAGTAGATGTCACCTGCAGTCCTATGTAACATCACAGATAACACAGTGATAACTCTCTGAGTACAGATAATGTAGCAGATATCACCTGCAGTCCTATGTAACACCACAGATAACACAGTGATAACTCTCTGAGTACAGATAATGTAGTAGATGTCACCTGCAGTCCTATGTAACACCACAGATAACACAGTGATATCTCTCTGAGTACAGATAATGTAGTAGATGACACCTGCAGTCCTATGTAACACCACAGATAACACAGTGATAACTCTCTGAGTACAGATAATGTAGTAGATGTCACCTGCAGTCCTATGTAACACCACAGATAACACAGTGATAACTCTCTGAGTACAGATAATGTAGTAGATGTCACCTGCAGTCCTATGTAACATCACAGATAACACAGTGATAACTCTCTGAGTACAGATAATGTAGCAGATATCACCTGCAGTCCTATGTAACACCACAGATAACACAGTGATAACTCTCTGAGTACAGATAATGTAGTAGATGTCACCTGCAGTCCTATGTAACACCACAGATAACACAGTGATAACTCTCTGAGTACAGATAATGTAGTAGATGTCACCTGCAGTCCTATGTAACACCACAGATAACACAGTGATAACTCTCTGAGTACAGATAATGTAGTAGATGTCACCTGCAGTCCTATGTAACACCACAGATAACACAGTGATAACTCTCTGAGTACAGATAATGTAGTAGATGTCACCTGCAGTCCTATGTAACATCACAGATAACACAGTGATAACTCTCTGAGTACAGATAATGTAGCAGATATCACCTGCAGTCCTATGTAACACCACAGATAACACAGTGATAACTCTCTGAGTACAGATAATGTAGTAGATGTCACCTGCAGTCCTATGTAACACCACAGATAACACAGTGATAACTCTCTGAGTACAGATAATGTAGTAGATGTCACCTGCAGTCCTATGTAACACCACAGATAACACAGTGATAACTCCCTGAGTGCAGATAATGTAGTAGATGTCACCTGCAGTCCTATGTAACACCACAGATAACACAGTGATAACTCTCTGAGTACAGATCATGTAGTAGATGTCACCTGCAGTCCTATGTAACACCACAGATAACACAGTGATACCTCTCTGAGTACAGATAATGTAGTAGATGTCACCTGCAGTCCTATGTAACACCACAGATAACACAGTGATACCTCTCTGAGTACAGATAATGTAGTAGATGTCACCTGCAGTCCTGTGTAATAGTGCAGGAGATGGTAAATGATATACATGGAGACATATCCCATGTTGAAGAAGAATACATAATATAGGCGCATTACACGCTATACACTATGTCACAGCTCATACCGCTGGGCAGGAACTCCATGACATCCAGTGAAGAGGAAGAAGCAGCCTCCAGCTCACTGCAGTCAGGGGAGGAAGTCATGTGATCCTGATCATGTGACCACAAGAGTTCCACAACAGCTGGTCACCTGACAACAAGACAGACGGAACTGTTAGTATAGAG